>JAPMUY010000553.1:125000-154331 GCA_026901105.3 Galaxias olidus | reverse complement strand
AAAGAAGATGATGATGATGATGATGATGACAATCCCACACATTTAAAGGCAAGCCTTTACATTAGCCCATTCTACAGAATTATGTTTCTACTGCAAATACAGATCATCATACTGTTTATGATTATTATTATTATTAGACACGTTTAGGAAAAGCCTTCTCTACATTACCCACCACCTATGAGTGGATCTCCAACTATCATTTACAATCTGACTCATATCACTCACATAAGACAAAAGTAAATCCACCCTAAATATCTCCCTAAATGTGTATAAATTAGTAACCTGAATGCATTCAGCCTTGTAGTTTTCTAATCCCATCGTTAATCTGTTCTGCTAGCAGTGGGACAATGATGCTCATCCATCTTGCTGGTGGCATTGTGCTCTATGACAGCGGTCCGTTTGCTGATCTTTCTAATCCCATCGTTAATCTGTTCTGTTAGCAGTGGGACAGTGATGCTCATCCATCATGCTGGTGGCATTGTGCTCTATGACAGCGGTCCGTTTGCTGATCTTTCTAATCCCATCGTTAATCTGTTCTGTTAGCAGCGGGACAGTGATGCTCATCCATCTTGCTGGTGGCATTGTGCTCTATGACAGCGGTCCGTTTGCTGATCTTTCTAATCCCATCGTTAATCTGTTCTGTTAGCAGCGGGACAGTGATGCTCATCCATCTTGCTGGTGGCATTGTGCTCTATGACAGCGGTCCGTTTGCTGATCTTTCTAATCCCATCGTTAATCTGTTCTGTTAGCAGCGGGACAGTGATGCTCATCCATCTTGCTGGTGGCATTGTGCTCTATGACAGCGGTCCGTTTGCTGATCTTTCTAATCCCATCGTTAATCTGTTCTGTTAGCAGTGGGACAGTGATGCTCATCCATCTTGCTGGTGGCATTGTGCTCTATGACAGCGGTCCGTTTGCTGATCTTTCTAATCCCATTGTTAATCTGTTCTGTTAGCAGTGGGACAGTGATGCTCATCCATCTTGCTGGTGGCATTGTGCTCTATGACAGCGGTCCGTTTGCTGATCTTTCTAATCCCATCGTTAATCTGTTCTGTTAGCAGTGGGACAGTGATGCTCATCCATCTTGCTGGTGGCATTGTGCTCTATGACAGCGGTCCGTTTGCTGATCTTTCTAATCCCATCGTTAATCTGTTCTGTTAGCAGTGGGACAGTGATGCTCATCCATCTTGCTGGTGGCATTGTGCTCTATGACAGCGGTCCGTTTGCTGATCTTGGGTGATGGGTCGAGGTCTACTTGACAGCGATGGTAAAAACTGTGTTTTTGTATTTTGCTATTTCAATGTTCTAGGATGATATCAGTGCACATGTTAGGTCTAAGTGGTTAAAATTCCACATGATCTATCATTTCCCCACGCTAACCCGCTGTTAGATAACGTTTCCTTAGTTTAGCTTCAGAGGGGTGAAGAATTTTCATGAATTTAAATAAACTATCCCAGCAACAAGTGTGGTCCTATCACCGCAGTCAGAAAAAACTGTCACATCCGGTCAACATAGGATTATCAGTTGAGTTTTGTTTGTAATGTTTATTTTGAACATTAGAAGCATAGTTACAATTTTTTTTTAAAGAAATAAAAAACGACAAACAAAATAACGTTCAAAAAGGAGTGGGAAGAAGTAAAAAAAAAAAAACGTATTAAATCCCACCCCCTTTGCTCTAAACAATTATTTCTGCTTCCTTCCTGCTCACTTTGATACAACAAAATCATCATAATAAACAATATTGCATAATATAAACAATATTAATGCACTTATAATACAAAACATTATGTATGAATTACTTTTCTGTTACATACAGTACTTATATTCCTTGAAAATATATGCTCTATATTTAAGTTTGAATTCTTTAATTGTTGGGTTCTGTTTAATTTCATCACTCATACCATTCCATAATCGTACCCCACAGAATGAAATGCATAATTGTTTCCCTCTGGTGCGAGTTTAATGACTTTTAAATTTGTACTGTCCTCTTAGGGGATACCACCCTCTCTATTCCTAAACAAATTTTGTATATTATTTGGCAACAAGTTATTATTTGCTTTGTACATAATTTGTGCAGTTAAATATTTTACAATGTCTGTAAGTTTTAATACTTCTGACTGAAGAAATAGTGGGTGAGTATGATCACGATAACCGACTTTGTATTACACATATGGCCCTTTTCTGGAGGACAATGAGTGGTTTTATTGAAGCGATGTAGTTATTGCCCCAGATCTCGGCACAGTAACTAAAGTATGGTAAGATTATAGAACAGTATAACATATGGAGCGATTTATAATTCAGTACTTGTTTTGCTTTGTTTAAAATTGAAATACTTCTAGATATTTTATTTTGAATATGTTTAATATGTGGTTTCCAACTTAATTTATCATCTATTATAACTCCCAAAAATTTGTTTTCATGAACCAATTCAATTTGGACTCCATCAATTTGTAAATGGATCTGTTCTTTTGTATAATTTCCAAATATCATATTTTTTGTTTTATCTAAGTTTAATGCCAAAATACTTCTGTCAAACCATATTTTTATTTTTTTCATTTCTTTTGTAACTAAATCTAACAATTCATTTACATTTTTACCAGAACAAAAAATATTAGTGTCGTCCGCGAACAACACCATCTTCATTACTCGTGATAGAGAACAAATATAATTTATAAACAAAATAAACAGTTTTGGTCCTCAGACCGACCCTTGCGGGACACCACAAACTATGTCCAATTTAGAAGAACAAACATCACCCAGCTTGACATATTGCTGTCTGTCAGTTAAATAGCTTTTAATCCATTTTAGCACTAAACCTCTAATTCCATATTTTTCAAGTTTCTGAAGTAGTAAATTGTGATCAATTGTATCAAATGCTTTTTTGATAGATAAAAATTCCAATTGCAATTTGTTTTTGCTCCAGAGCGCTACTAATTTCTTCAATGGCTTCAATTATTGCCAATGATGTTGACATATTTGATCTGAAACCATATTGGCTATTTGAAAGTATGTTGTGTTTTGTTATAAATGTGTCCATTCTATTATTGAATAGTTTTTTAAGTATTTTAGAAAATTGTGGAAGTAAGGAGATAGGTCTATAGTTGGTATAATTGTGTTTGTTCACAGTTTTTTTTTGTACAATGGTATGACCTTTGCTGTTTTCATTAAATTAGGAAAAGAACCAGTTAGAAATGACAAATTGCAAATATTTTTTAATGGTTTTATAATCCCTTCAATAACCTTTTTGACAACTTTCATGTCAATTTCATAATCTGTTGACGTCTTGTTTTTACAGTTTTTAACAATTTCCAATATTTCTTTTTCCTCTACAGGATTTAAAAACATTGAGTTGCCATTTCTATCTATCAATTCATTCAAATTATCTTCTATTATTCCTTGTTGGGAAATATTTTTTGCAATATCCGGTCCGACATTTACAAAAAACGTATTTAACTTGTCAGTCATATCACATCTATCAGACACCACCGTCTCCTTATGGATAAAGTACTCAGGTATGTCTGTATGTTTTGAGTTGTTTCTGATAACACAATTTAAAATATCCCATGTACCTTTAATGTTATTTTTATTATCCTCAAGTATTTTTCTATAATATTCTTTCTTGCTGATCCTTATAATATGAGTCAACTTATTTTTATACTTCTTATACTTGTTTTTGTTCTCTTTACTTCTGCATCGCATGAATTCTTTAAAAAGACAGTTCTTCTTTTTACAGGCATTTTGTAATCCTTTTGTTATCCATGGACAGTTGCTATATTTCAGTTTCTTAGTGTATTCTTTAACTGGACAGTATTTGTCATATAAACTTTTAAATACGTTAAAAAATGACTCAAGCATCATCCACATTATTTTCTTCATAAATTGCGTCCCAATTCTGTGCCAGTAATTCCTCCTTGAATTTATTTATTTATTGAGTCCTCTGTCCTTATTCTTTTATGTATCCTATGTGCAGTTGTTTTTTTAGCCTTATAATTGTAGTCATAGTTAATAAAAACAGGTCCATGATCTGTGATATCATTGATAAGTATACCACTTATTGTTTTGCTTTCAATGATATTAGAATAAATGTTATCAAAGTGGCACAGCTGGGAGTAATTCTTGTGGGTCTAGTAATTTTTGGAAACAAACTCATTGTATTTTAAAAAATCATCTGTTGGTTTGTATTTATGTGGATTTAGTACATCAATGTTGAGATCACCACATATGAAAACAGTTTTGTTATTTATGTTGGAAAATACAGGAAACTCTCCATCCATTCTCTGAAGGAGTCAATATTTGTTCCTGGTGCTCTGTTTATGCAACTTACAATAATTTTCTTTGTCTTTTCATTATAAATTTTGATGGTTAAACATTCTACCAAATTATCAATAACAGATGTGATATTTTCCACAAGTTTATAGTTTATGTTTTTGTCCACGTAGAGTGCTACACCTCCACCCACTTTATTATTCCTGTTTATGTTCATGAGTTCATAACCCTCCAGATCAAAGTCCATTCCTTTTTCAGATTTAATTAAAGTTTCCGTAATAGCTATAATGCTAAATGGCTCTGAGAATGTCTGTAAATAGTCCTTCATATTGTGAAAGTTAGCGTAGAGGCTTCTGGCATTAAAATGGATAATTAATAGCTTATTTGATGTTTTAATGTTCTTATTGAAGTCGTCTTCACTATAGTAGCAACAATCATCCTCAATACTATGAATTTTTTTTATACCAGGGTCTATTTTCTGTTCCAACTCATGGTTATTATATTCAGTGACTTCAAAAGTCCTCATTTGACAGTCATGATAATGATTATTCCTTTCGGTTGAATTCTCAATTATGTTAGATACGTCAGCTTTACAGGTGTACATCACACAGTCCAGACCATGTCGTTCACTGATATTTTTGCAGCTCCTCCATCTTTCTGATAACCAAAACTTTCTCTTGTGGCCCATTCAACTTGATAAAGATTTTGCAGATTGTTGTCCATGTGCTCAATATTTTCTCCTGCTTTTTCAATTGGCGTGCCTTTCTGGCTATTTCAGCATTTTGTTTAGTTAGATGATCGTTCATGAAGACATCTGTTCCTTTTAGCTTTCTTCCCTGCCTGAGTAGCGCAACCTTGTGCTTCCTGTTTGAAAATCTCAGAATTATGACCGGTTAATCCGTTGCGCTTTTCTTGGGCAATGGATGACATGCCTCGATGCTGTTGCAGTCACACTCTATCTCTTTGGTCTCCAGGAACGCCGCCACTTGCTCCTCAGCTGATTTGACATCCTCCTCATTCGGATCCTCTCCACCGGTACCTCTCACCGCCTTGGCGTATGAACGCGGCTTTATCCGAAGCCCCGTAACGATCACGTCATTCAGCCTGTTGTATTGCTCCAGCTCCGCCACTCGGGTCTCCAAAAACTCCAGCTTCTTATCCTTCTCTTCATTCTGAATCCGTAGCTTCTTCACCTCTTCAACCAACTCGAGGATACTTTGTTGCTGTTTGTTAATGGTAGATATTTCCCCAGTGAGAAAAACGAGCGACTTTTTGATGTCCTCGACTTCATCAGTCATCTGAAATTTCTTTGGTCCCATTTCGCCGGCAGTCCAGCTTTATCAGCTGTTTGTGCCCGGTCAGCTGTTAGCAATTAGCTTAGCCACTTGAGCGTTGCGGCAACTTGTCAATAATGTAGTCAGTTTATCTTACTCTTTGTCGTGATTCAAGCGGGGTTCAAACAGTAGATTGTAGCTGTTGATCCCATGTCCAAAAAAACAAATTCAGAGTCAAAATCCAAACTTAGAGGTCCCAACTTAGAGCAACAAATTTCAGCAACAAATGCGTGCAATGAAGGTTAAGTGTGTCCCATCTTGTTTGAGTCAACAAGTGTAGTCTACTAGAGGACTTCATCAAATGGATAGGCTATTTATAAGCCTTCTCTTAATGTGTATTCTAATAGATCATGTGGGAGTTTGGCCACGTGTTCTAAAGGTGGTGCTGATCAGCCAAACGCATGCTGGTGTTCTGAAATTCTGAGCCTCCCCTTCAGGATGGGCTACCTTCGCAAACTGCACATGAGCATTTACTTTGTAGCGCATTCTGAGTCGTAATTTCTCCCTGTCAAAATGGGCTGCAGGGCTTTAATGCGTTCAAAAAGTATGCGTTTAATTCAAAATCACATTCTTAGCAGTAATTTCTCCCTTTCAGAATGGGCTACCTCATACTATTCAACTGAGGTAGCCCATTTGGAGGGGAGGCAACATTTTTCAGTTGTATTGGTTTAAAATTTTCAGTTGAATTTGATAATATGTGATACCGGGAAGCCCATTCTGAGGGGAGGCTCAGAATTTCAGAACACCGGCCCTGTTAGGTATTGCTGAGGAACAAGAAGCTTCAAGCTAGCTACACTTAAATCCACACGGGGAACCATAGATACTGTATGTACAATAGATCCCACGAATTGGGATTTGATGTGCGTCTATATGGTCGCCATATCGGGGCGGTCAAGAGTTGAGCAAGTTAGACCACTTGAAACAACGCCACTTGTGCAGTGTTTGGTTGTGCAAATAGGCGAAACGTTAAAACAGGCATCACGGGATAACTTTTAACAAGTAAGTGACACTGTTATTTTATTTTACTGTTATGTAAGTTAGTGAGCGTGAAATATCACTTCAAACTATACTGAAAATGACCGGACATCGTTGTGACTAACGAAAACATAATTGTTAAAGTGCTAGAATTTACTTAATGACCTCATTCTTTGTTTAATTTACTTTATTGAAAATGATCAGCTGGAATGTGTTTAGTGCTCATGAGAACATACATGCTGTAGCCTAAATTAGCTAGATCTAGTAAACCATATTGGTGTTGCCATCTTAATGCCCTGGCTGCACCATTCAGCTATGCCAGACATAATTTTGAGTTGGCCTTGTTTTTGTCAAAGGCTCACCAAAGATCATGGACTAAGGAAAGCTTGAGTCAGTTGCCATCTGACAATCATCACTTTTGCATTGTGTCATTAGTTGTCAGCAACGTCCAACACTTCAACTTCCACAATCTCCTATCACTTTTACACCGATGACACTCTACCATCCTGTAAAACCCAACATTCAGTCCAATTTCAGTTCTCTTATAGAATGCCTTGAGGATATTAAATGGTGAGTGGCTCACAGTTTCCTCCAGTTAAATGAAAACAAATCGGAAGTTGTTCTAACTCCAATAACCCCCTAACTCCAATAACCTAATTACTAAGACTTTAGGTAATCTTTCCTCGTATTTAAAACCCCACTCCAAGAACCTTAGAGTGATTTTTGGCTCTGTTTTTAAATTTGACAAGCAGATAAATGTTTTTTTTTTTTATATTATAGTATTATATTGTATAGGCTATGTCAGTGTCTCAAGTGAATTATTGAAGATGAAAATTTTATATTTGAGATCTACAATATTTGTGACATTATTTGTGTAATGGCCACTCTCTAGCCTGCAGAAGTGGAGTTAACGTATGTGTCTTGGTGTATGGCTGAACTGACTGAATGTTCTTCAGCCAACTTGAGCCTGAGAATTAATAAATAAATAACGGCTTAATAACAATATAATAGATATAGAAATCTACATTTTTGGAGAAACTCACAAAAGCTGATGTTCTAAATAATTTACACCTGATGTTCCTATTCATATATCGGAGCCTGCGTGTCCCAATGGAAGTTGTGGCTATTCAAAAGGTTGATGTGTTGGCATAGAGCCGATTAGATCCGCCCCCAATAACTGAATTTAATTCCAAGTAACTCGTGTCATGTTAATTGTCCCACCTTTAAAACAAACCAGATTTCATGAAAATCTGTTCAAATATGAAGCTAGTTACAGCCGATTTTGTAAGCTTTGTCGCAATACACATTGTATGTTGGCCTACCCGCGGATCTTGACCGCTCCAAGATGGTGGACCTGCAGACGCATAGCGGCCGTCGAGGGATCTACCAGGTTTACTATAAGTGTGCGGGGAAAAGCGGAATATTTGTTCTAAAATTCTGTGCGAAAAATCCAAGCTCATCGAAAATGAGAAATTTCGATTTCCAAAATCTAGATTAGTCTATCCGCAAGCAAAGCTTTTGCACTCATTCAAATGATGATTTACGAAACACAAATTGATAGCTACGAACACAAATTGAGAGGTGATGTGTTCGGATGGCAAAAACACATTTTTGGATTATTTTTACGAACACGAATTGAGTTATTTACGAACACAGATTGAGAGGTGTTTGTTTCATTTTGATAGAATGCTTATTGTGTGCGTATTATTTAACTTTCTTGAATTAAAAAAATAAGTCAATGTGTCTAATTCTGTTAAGGATGTCAGTATTTTTTACCAGTTTGTTCCCTTCGACATAGAGGACCGATGTCTCAAATTTGAAAACCATGCACGTATTCCTATCGGTGCCACTGAACCGACACACTTCCACTGGATCTGTCCAGCATGCAAGAAAAAAAAGGAATAATTTTACATCCATTTGAAAGTAATTACATAGTCTGTATCTTTCTCATTATAAAAAAATGAGTGAAAAAAAAGTACAAATTTGCTCAAATATAAATTAGGCTATAGGTACATGGTATAGGGCCCCTACCGATTTCATTTATTTGAGACTTTTGGAAATCCTCGACCACCAGGCAACGGGAAGCAGTCTTGCAGACATACCCAATGGCACGCGATCCTTTTTTCACTGTAAGCCAGTAGGGCTTCTAAACAGAGGCGAGACAGACAGCCAGTGTTGACACAGGCAAACAGCAAGAGGGGAGTATTAGTATGGACAGCCCAGCCAAATATACAGGCAGGTTGAATTAAGTGAATATATAGCGATGCTAAATTATGCTCTCATTTCTAGTTGTTAATGTGTCATTGTATATTTACCTTTTTATTTTGGTTCAACAAGTTCCACCATTGTATATAATCATCAGACTTAACATAGCCTAATAATAATAATAATAATAACAATAGATCATTAGGCTATATAAACTTACCTGATAGATAGGCTAATACATAGTATAATATAGCCAAAACGTTTAGCTAACGCGCCATACAACATAAGTAGATGAAGTAACTCGTTACCATTTGCTCGTCTGGGTACATGCGCGCGCTGGATGAAATAGTCCTGGTCAATACGAAGCTATAACTGTCAGAAAGCTCGCGCTGCTCTGCAAACACGGCACACGTTTACAGAACACGTGGCCAGGGGTGAAATGAAAATAAAATCAAGAATACCATTAGACGCTAATCCATCACTTTGGACAAAAATCTATTGCAGCGTGAATATATAGGCGTAGAGGTAATGACGACAGAAAAGGTGTGCCCAAACATGCAGAATGATCAAACTCGCGTCAAGAAATGCAAAGGGATTTGTTCATCTTATGACGCAAGCAATAAAATACACTCACTTCCAAAATTAAACAAGAAAAATGAGCAACACAGTAACGCAACATTTTCAAGCATTTAAAGCATACAGACAACTTAACAACATAGTAATGTGTTTTTACATTAAGCATTTATATTTGTACAAATACAAATACACTTCTTAAAAAGTAATTTTTCTGGTGACATTTCACTTAACATTGGTCACAACAAAGCTGAAAACGGTTTGTAGAACCAGTTTAGAGGCCATTTCCCTGCGCTAAGGACAGACAGAGAGTATAAAGGGTGGTTTACTTAATGGCACTGTCTGCAGCTTCTGCTGGGTGAGGAGGTGCACCTGTGCGGATAAGGCTGTTGTAAAGCAGAAACTTAGCTAGGGTTAAATATACATACATTAAATGATTTATGTATGTTTGGTTACACACACACACACACACACACACACACACTCACACACACACACACACACTTCATCTATTGATGCGTGCAACAGAACAGAAAGCCTAGCAGCACCATTGCCCATCCCAAGATGAATGTATGTATGAGGCAGTGGCTGCAGAGTACCATGGAGAGGGCCTCCCGTCAGTCCTCCTCCTCCCCTCCCTTCTCCTCCTTCTCCTCCTCCTCCTCCTCCTCGTCCTCGTGGTACAGCTGGATGTGCACCTGCTCTCTCAGCACATCATTCTCCCTGTACACGTAGATACAGAAGGCTCCTTTCTCTCCGTCTCCTTCTTGTTCCTCCTCCCGGCCCATCAGGTCATTGTAGGAGGTCACACAGACGTCGTGCTCCTGGAGGGATGCTGGGTAATGCAGGGACGCCTGTTCTATCCGCACCGAGCGCCTCACCGGGGTGAAGAAGCGCAGCTCCTGGCCGTTCACGCGCGCTGGCTCCCTCTGCTGGCTGCGGAAGCCACTGCACACAACAACAAAGACCATAAGATGATAAAGGAATGGTTTGTGAGACTAATAAAAACCTCACCTTTGTTCGCTAAAGCCAGATTAAAGATTAGCTATTCTTATCAGCATCTGGCACCAGTGTTGGCCAAACAATAAAACACAATGTCAGGAAATCAAAAGTGATGTATTAACCAAGCAGCTTCTGCAAGGCGACTAGTGTACAAACCTTCCTTTGGTTCAAAGTTTCCTTGTGTTTTGGTTTTGTCTTATGTTGATTTTGAATTGAGTTCATTTATCTTCTTAGTCCTCAGTGTTGATCTTTCAGTTTTGTTTCTATGAATGAATGTCATCTACACTGCCTTCCTTGACCGGGATTCACTTAAAAAACGTATATTAATCTCAACGTAACTTTCCCTACATGAAGGATAAATGAAACTTGCCTAAAATATCTACGTCAATCAAAGTTGGTTAAGGACTTTTGATACGAGAGTTGGAGATCCTTTTCTTCATTGTTCATTCTTACTGCCCCACCAGCAGAGCATCATATTTCTTTATTAAATGACTCACAAGAAACACCTCTGTGCCTGTTGAATCAAATCCTTCACAGGAATATCATCATCATCATCGTCATCCGCTTTGTCCGGGGTCGGGTCGCGGAGGTAGCAGTTCAAGCAGGGCATCCCAAACTTCCCCTTCCTGGGCCACATTAACCAGCACTGAGAGTTGGAGATCCTTTTCTTCATTGTTCATTCTTACTGCCCCACCAGCAGAGCATCATATTTCTTTATTAAATGACTCACAAGAAACACCTCTGTGCCTGTTGAATCAAATCCTTCACAGGAATATCATCATCATCATCGTCATCCGCTTTGTCCGGGGTCGGGTCGCGGAGGTAGCAGTTCAAGCAGGGCATCCCAAACTTCCCCTTCCTGGGCCACATTAACCAGCTCTGACTGGGGGATTCCAAGGCGTTCCCAGGCCAGTGTGGAGATATAATCCCTCCACCTGGTCCTAGGTCTGCCCCGCGGCCTCCGCCCAGCTGGACGTGCCTGGAACACCTCCCTAGGGAGGCGGCCAGGTGGCATCCTTACTAGATGCCCGAACCACCTCAACTGGCTCCTTTCTACGCAAAGAAGCAGCGGCTCTACTCAGAGTCCCTCACGGATGGCTGAACTTCTCACCCTATCCCTAAGGGAGATGCCAGCCACCCTCCGGAGGAAACTCATTTCCGCCGCTTGTATCCGCGATCTCGTTCTTTCGGTCATGACCATAGGTGAGAGTAGGAACGAAGATAGACCGGTAGATTGAGAGCTTTGCCTTCTGGCTCAGCTCTCTCTTTGTCACAACGGTGCGATAGAGCGACTGCAACACCGCACCCGCTGCTCCAATTCTCCGGCCCATCTCTCGTTCCATTTTACCCTCACTCGAGAACAAGACCCCAAGATACTTGAACTCCTTCACTTGGGGTAAAGACTCATTCCCTACCTGGAGTAGACAATCCATCTCACAGGAATATCAATTTACATAAATCTACTCATCAAAAGACGTTTGTTCCAACGTACCCGGGCGTAGATGTGATCTTGTATTTGATCACAGAAGAGCTGTCCTGTTCTCCCTGGATGAAGGCTCTGAGGGGTTTGGGCGTGACCGTGGACTCCCCTGAGGGCCTCTTCACAGGGCTCTCCTCCTCCTCCTCCTCCTCTGGATCAGTCCACAGAGCTGAAATTAACTTAGTATTGGATTCCTAATACCTTCATTTTATTAATAATCATAATAATAATAACCTTTATTTGTATAGCACACTAAGTGCAGCTCAACGCACTTTACATGAAACAATGTTAAATAATACCATACAACCAAATCAAATGTATTAGTGTAGCACATTTCATATACTTAAGTAATTCAATGGGCAGGGACATACAAAGCAAGAAATACAATTTTAAGAATGGATTATAATGAAAACAATTTTAATACGAGAAATAAAATAGTTAAGGAGTAATTCAGCTAAAAGTTAGAGAACTCAAATATTTTGGAAGTTGGTTCCAGCTATTTGATGCATAGTAGCTAAATTCTGCCTCACCTTTTTATTTGAGATTTTTTTTACTCTGGGGAAGGCTAGCAGACCTGTCCCATACTGTATTAGCATGACCTGAGGGGTCAGGGTTCATACTGTATTAGCATGACCTGAGGGGTCAGGGTTCACACTGTATTAGCATGACCTGAGGGGTCAGGGTTCATATTGTATTAGCATGACCTGAGGGGTCGGGGTTCATATTGTATTAGCATGACCTGAGGGGTCAAAGTTCATTCTGTATTTGCATGACCTGAGGGGTCAAGGTTCATTCTGTTTTAGCATGACTTGAGGGGTAAGGGTTCATACTGTATTAGCATGACCTGAGGGGTCGGGGTTCATATTGTATTAGCATGACCTGAGGGGTCAGGGTTCATTCTGTATTAGCATGACCTGAGGGGTCTAGAGGGTTCATATTGTATTAGCATGACCTGAGGGGTCTAGAGGGTTCATACTGTATTAGCATGACCTGAGGGGTCTAGAGGGTTCATACTGTATTAGCATGACCTGAGGGGTCTAGAGGGTTCATACTGTATTAGCATGACCTGAGGGGTCTAGAGGGTTCGTATTGTATTAGCATAACCTGAGGGGTCAAGGTTCATATTGTATTAGCATGACCTGAGGGGTCTAGAGGGTTCATACTGTATTAGCATGACCTGAGGGGTCTAGAGGGTTCATATTGTATTAGCATGACCTGAGGGGTCTAGAGGGTTCATATTGTATTAGCATGACCTGAGGGGTCTAGAGGGTTCATATTGTATTAGCATGACCTGAGGGGTCTAGAGGGTTCATATTGTATTAGCATGACCTGAGGGGTCTAGAGGGTTCATATTGTATTAGCATGACCTGAGGGGTCTAGAGGGTTCATATTGTATTAGCATGACCTGAGGGGTCTAGAGGGTTCATATTGTATTAGCATGACCTGAGGGGTCTAGAGGGTTCATACTGTATTAGCATGACCTGAGGGGTCTAGAGGGTTCGTATTAGCATGTTGGTGATGAAGATGAAGGTGAGCACGGTGGCTCAGTGGTTAGCACTGTTAGCACGGTGGCTCAGTGGTTAGCACCGTTAGCACTGTGGTTCAGTGGTTAGCACTGTTAGCACGGTGGCTCAGTGGTTAGCACCGTTAGCACTGTGGCTCAGTGGTTAGCACTGTTAGCACTGTGGCTCAGTGGTTAGCACGGTGGCTCAGTGGTTAGCACTGTTGGCACTGTGGCTCAGTGGTTAGCACGGTGGCTCAGTGGTTAGCACCGTTGCCTCACAGCAAGAAGGTCCTGGGTCCAAACCCCACCTCACCCAAGGGACTTTGTGTGTGGAGTTTGCATGTTCTCTCCATGTTTGTGTGGGTTTCCTCCGGGTACTCCGGTTTCCTCCCACCATCAAAAAACTTGCCGCAACAGGAGTCGGTCTGTGTGTCCTATGTGTGTGCAAGTCTGTCGTAATATGTTGGGTGAGCAAGTCTGGCGCAAATTGGCTGCCGTGGTATCACTCAGACTGAGTGTTGTGTTTGATAGCTGTCGGTCCATTCGTAGTTTGTTCTGTGTTATTAATTGGCGACCAATTTGTGTAAAGCGCTTTGAGTATCTAGAAAAGCGCTAAAAACTAAATAAAATGAATTATTATTAGTAATGTATTTAGTCCTCACATTATTTTGTGACTTTTAGGTGAACAGCAGTATTTTTATTTCTCTGACACACAGGAAGCTATTGCAGTGACCTGGGAATTGGTGTGATGTGTTCATATTCTTTAGTTTATTAAAAGTCAAGTAGCAAAACACATGATTTAGAAAAGGGTCAGAGAAAGGTAAATTATTTAGGGGCATCATTTAGCATGTTGAGGCTAGCATCAGTATGCTTTGAGTCAGTTAACAGCATGGTTAAGAAATGATTACCTAAATGGTAGTGTGGTTTGCCTACGTGAAATTCCTTACACCTTTGGAATGTGGTGAAAGTGACCCGGGAAGTTGAGTCAAAGAACCGCCACGCCCCATCAATCAAACAAGCTGTCTAACAGCGTCCCACTGGCTGTGAAAACAAACAATCTGATCCTGGGTGCAGGTTATGACTTCCTCACCTGTTCCCACTCACAGCCATTCCAAACAACCCCCGCAGCCATGCACGCACGCAACCTGCATGGTTTGGCTGGCCGGCTGGCACTGGATTTTTGGGATTGATGCCGTTATCTGATCGACTTGCTCTGCTTGAATTCTACTAGTTTGGACATGACAGGGGTTAGGGTTTCCTGGGGAGGTGTGTACAGGAGTCCATGTTGTGCTTCATCTCACCTTCATCTTCATCTGTCTTCTTCATGATGTCAAACACCACCGTCCTCAGCTCGTCCACTGGCTGGCCGAGAGAGAGAGAGAGAGAGAAGAGAGAGAGAGAGAAGAGAGAGAGACATTGACTCATACAGAGATCTATGTATTAGGAAAACAAGTACACAAGGAGAACTGGCAATAAACATACAGAATTCTTCACTCAGAGAAGAGGTGTCCGCCAGGGCTGTAATCTGAGTCCAACAAACATTATTCAATATTTATATGAACCAGTTAGCGATACAGTTGGACTAATCTACAGCCCCGGGCCTCTTTCCCCAAGATACAGAAGTCAAATCACTGTTCTATGCAGATGACATGGTGCTGTTGTCTCCAACAGAACAGGGACTACAGCAGCACCTGGACCTGCTGGAACAGTACTGCCAGAACTGGGCCCTGGCAGTAAACCTGAAAAAGACCCAGGTGTCAGGAACTAAGACATCAGTTCAATCTGGGAACCACCACCCTAGAGCACACAATGAGCTATGTCTAGATTGGCCTAATAATTTCTGCATCAGTAAGTTTCACTATGGCAGTGAATGCTTTGACAGAAAAAGCTTGTAGAGCCTACTATTCAATAAAACGTAATGCTATAAAATCAGCATCCCAATCAAAATATGGTGCAAAATATTCGACAGTGTTATTCAGTCAATTGCCCTATATGGAAGTGAAATCTGGGGTTCACTCACTCACCATTGCTACACTAGATGGGACAAGCATCCAACAGAGACCCTGCATGCAGAATTTTGGAGAAATATCTTAAATGTCCAAAGAAAAACACCAACAAATGCATGCAGGGCAGAATTAGGCCGGTTTACATTGATGAAAAGCATTTAAAAAATGTCCTGATGGACCTAAGAACTAGTCCTGATGACTCGCATCACTTTAAAGCACTCAAGACCCAAGAACTGAACCCTAAGAAGAGTCCCCTCAGCCAGTTGGTGCTGAGACTTACTAATCATGTTCAACTACATTCTCACACTAACACTGCTTTAGAAAAACCATTTAGAGTCAATCAAATCATCAAACAGTAAATAGTCATATTTGGAACATTGGAATAAAGAAACTAAAATTCAAAGCAGGTTAGACTGCAAACATTCTCTAAACAGAGAATATAAATTGGCTGAATATCTCTCCACTGTCAGAGATATTAAGCAGAGGCAGATCCTAACCAAGTACAGGCAAAGTGACCACCATTTGGCAATTGAAAAAGGGAGATTTAAAAAGTCCATCCTAATTTTCGCTACCCTTCTGTTGAGGTTCCTAGCACACTGACCCGGTACTTGAAGGTGGAGCTAGAAACGCTGCACGCCAGATAACCTTTACATTAAAAGAAAAGGAAGAGAGACTGCATGGAGGGAGGGAGGAAGAGACAGCGATGTGCCTTACCTGCAGCACCAGACGAACAGCTTCCTCAAACAGAGGCAGGACATGAAGCTCTCCTTGCAGCTCACTCAGCCGGACCCGGCAGATCCAGTACTTAGAGAACCTCTGGGCCACAGCTGGGAGACCAGCCAGAACATCCTGGACCTGCTGTGGAGGGCAGCCCTGCATGCACACCACACACACACACACACACGCACGCACGCACGCACGCACGCACGCGCGCGCACGCACACGCACACGCACACGCACACACACACACACATATACCTTATGAAACACACTCCCATCTGAACCAGGGCTGATTGTGATCAGCACCCAGAGCCTGACAGGTGAGATTGGCCAGTCAGAGCTCCATGCCTCCCCTACTACACCAGAGGGTCCAGGACCACCTCCTCTAGAGTGAGCCCAGGTCTACCCACCTCATCTAGTCTGGTTAGGGTTACAGCACAAACACACATTATACTGTAGAGTAAGGTCTACATCATCTAGTCTGGTTAGGGTTACAGCACAAACACACATTATACTGTAGAGTAAGATCTGCATCATCTAGTCTGGTTAGGGTTACAAACACACATTATACTGTAGAGTAAGGCCTACATCATTTAGTCTGGTTAGGGTTACAGCACAAACACACATTATACTGTAAGGTATAGTATACTGTACTATACTATAAGGTCTGCCTACATCATCCAGGAGTTTGACACAGTCTGCCAGGGTGGTTTCCACAGCGCTGACCAGAGCCTGGGTCTGCTCCTCGTGTTCTATGGAGGCCCAGTAAGGCTGTGGGAGTGCCACAGTGCGCCTGGCCCGGCAAGGACGCATAGTCATGGGGGGTCGCTTGTAGGAGATCCCCTTGGCCTCCCGCCACTCCTGGAGCTTTTTCCTGCAGTTCAGGTTAAAGGTCAGTGAGGCGGCTGGCTGCAGAGTTTAGCCGTGTTCAGATGGCTGTTCTGAGCATGTGTAAGATGACTCCTATGTAAAAGGTACATAAATGAAGGCTGACAGAAAACACATTATTTATGTGTGACAGTTTTACTCACATCTGTTTCTGCTGTGCAGCTGTGGGTCCTCGCTCCTCTGTGAGGGGTGGGGCTTCACCCTGGCCACGCCCCGTCCTGTGACAGCGTGATGCCGTCTACGCCACAACAAAAAAGGAAAACATTTATTAAACATTACCGAAACGTAGACGATTCATTGAAATAGAAATCAGTTATGATTTTAAAAAGTCGGTTTTCTGGTTTTATTTTTAAAAGTGGCATATTGAGAAAATGAATGAACTTTCCAGATAAGACAGTGTTCAACAGAGCTGGACTAAATACTACAGTCTATCTACTCTCGCTCAGCATCCTTAGGATTTGTGTGAAACTCACAGGCGGCACACTTAAGGCATCGGCCTCAACAACACATGGAGCGTTTGATCTGGTGGCCGGTTCCCCCTCCGCGACAAACTGATCCACAGCGTGGTGCACGGCCCTGGTCAGAGCCAGGTTGGGCCACTGGTTCTGGGGTGCCGCTGGAACGCGGGTCCAAGTCCGGCCCAGCCCGGGTCTGGGCTGCAGCGCCGTTGGTATGGGCTGGGCCTTCATGGAGACTCTGCTGGTTCTGGACAGTCTCTCCTGGTCCCTGGGAGGAGCATTCTGCTTCCTGTTTCCTGTAGTGGCTGTGGGCGCGCGTCTCCTCTGGACAGCGGGAGGAAGAGGAGGAGGAGGAGGAGCGGCCACTGTGGCTGACCTCACATGGACAGGGCCCAGGGCGGTGGTTGAGGTCGTCACAAGTCGTGACGTTCTGGCTATGGAGGAGGAGGTGGTGGCGGTGTTTGGGTGTGCTTGGTTCACTATAGTGGTGGTGGCGGTGTTTGGGTGTGCTTGGTTCACTATAGTGGTGGTGGCAGTGTTTGGGTGTGCTTGGTTCACTATAGTAGTTTTGGCGGTGTTTGGGTGTGCTTGGTTAACTACAGTAGTGGTGGTTGAGCGTGATGGATTATTGACAGAGGTTGTAGTGGTGGTGTTTGGTTGAGCTCGGTTGGCTGTAGATGGCGCTGGGATTGGTCGAGCTCTGCTGGCTGTAGATGGCGTTGTGATTGGTTGAGCTCTGCTGGCTGTAGATGGCGCTGTGATTGGTCGAGCTCTGCTGGCTGTAGATGACGCTGGGATTGGTCGAGCTCTGCTGGCAGTAGATGGCGCTGTGTCTGAGCGAGCTCTGCTGGCTGTAGATGGCGCTGTGTCTGAGCGAGCTCTGCTGGCTGTAGATGGCGCTGTGTCTGAGCGAGCTCTGCTGGCTGTAGATGGCGCTGTGTCTGAGCGAGCTCTGCTGGCTGTAGATGGCGCTGTGTCTGAGCGAGCTCTGCTGGCTGTAGATGACGCTGTGATTGGTCGAGCTCTGCTGGCTACAGTGGTGGCTGCAGTGGATAGACGAGGTTCACTGGCAATGGTTCTGGGAGTTGCAGTTGCCGTCAGTGGCCCGGGACCTGCAGCAGCCCAGGTGATTCTGGGTTGGACTACAGCAGGCATCAGGCCCGTCTTAGTCTTTACCAGAGGACCCAGGCTAATCCTGAAGTTGCTAGGAGGGTTAGCTGTAGCTCTGCTGCTGGCTCTGCTGTTAGGGTTAGCATTAGCTCTGCTGCTAGTAGGGTTAGCATTAGCTCTGCTGCCAATCACGTTAGCATTAGCTGTGGTACTGGCTCTACTGGAAGGGTTAGTGTTAGCTCTGCTGCTAGTAGGGTAACCATTAGCTTTGCTGCTAGTAGGGTTAGCTCTGCTGCTAGCAGGGTTAACTTTAGCTCTGGATGTCTGGGTTGAGCTGGGACAGTTGGCATGTTTGATGGCGTCTGCAGCAGACTGCATTATGGACTGGCTATCACTAGCGGCCTTGGCCCTGATGGATGCTATGGTGTATGTTCTGGTAGCTAACGGCTGCTGTCCCAGCTCTGCCACGTGGGTGGGCCTGCTATCTCTCTGCTCGACAGTCACATGGTGTGGCCTGCCAGGAAGCACTGCAGGAGGTTGAGGAGGTATAGCCTTCACGTCGTTCCCGTTTTTCTGCTGGATGTTTGGCGCCTGGTTCTCTTTTCCATTGACAGCCTGTAGTAGACCGAATGTGGTCAGTTCACAAAAGAGACAGACAGGGGGGACCCAGCGAGAAGGGGCCGGGAGGGGGGTGGCAGAGACCGGGAGAGCAGAGGGAGACAAGGGAAATTAGTGACAAAGGTCTCTCGGAGTCAGCCAACTGAAACAAAAAGACTAAAAACAACAGAGCAAATAGAAAAGTGCCCGCCTAATTTGGGTGTTCAGTTTCAATGGTGAAAGGTTGGAGTTAACCTAAATCTTACAGGTGCTGGTTTGGTACAAAGGACAGGTTTAGGAATGAACATACAATGTATGGTAAGGCATGGGAGGCTAAGGTTGGTGTAGCGCAGTACTCACACCAGCTCTCTGTTTAGTAATCTTAGGCTTCTTCACAGGAATATCTTTTTCACGGAGATAGGGCCTGGGGAGTAAATGCTAAAGATTAAAAGAATGACGACTATATTGTCCAAAAATCATTAAGTCAAGTCAAAGTAATTTGTATAGCACATTTCATACACATAGGCAACAGAGAAAAACAGATTCCGTAACACAGCTGGCGTTTCTTACTTGGGATTGGGTGGCTTCTGTTTCCCTTTAGCAGCCAAATACTCCATCAACCTCTGCTTACGCAAATCTGGGAGAACCAGAGACAGGCACGCTAATTGTTTAAACCAAAACTCAAGTGGAACTGATTACAATGTTAGATTTTGATCATAAACAATTCAAGGGCTTTTGAAAGACTTCCATGTCAAATTCTACAAGGTGAGTGGCCCAGTATGGAAGGGGTTTTTCCACCAATGATCGGGCTTGTTACTGTCAGAACATAATGTTAAACAATTGTTGTAATGACTAAGACGTTGGAAGCACAGTCCTATCAAATCCAGATCCACTGTTTAAGCAGAGGTACGAGGTACAATATTGAATTATATTTCAGGAATAAACATTTAACTGTGAAGTTTAATTATTATTATTATTATTATTATTAAATGTGTACCAATTAAATACCGACACCGAAGAACTTTGTAAAATGTCTACCATGTTAATCTATGTAGTAAAGTTAACATAAAGCAGACCACATCGTATAACAATTTTTAACATGCTGCGTATTATTGTTTCGAGTAGGCAGTTGCGTTTGCTACTTATTACTTTTACTGCGTCAACTATGTTTTAATAAATAATATCTCATGAAATGTTCGTTAAACACAAATATAATATAACTTCAGAAATGATTCCCGTCAGTGATAATCAGATGTGACCACGTATAAAGCCAAGACTAAGGGACGATGGAGCTACACTCAGGTAACTGCATTCTGAATCAGAGTGCTGTTGGCTAACAACGTTAGCTATCGCAATTTAGCAGTTCTTTGTTACCTTTTCTGAAAGGTTTGGAAACAACTTCTCTTCCGTCCATTGTTAATTTTCTGTGTTTTACTTGAGCGACTTATACTTTTACGTGTAAAAATAGATAAAAATGACTAGCTATTACAGCAACAGAATTTTGGTTTGTTGGTACACATAATACAACATGCTAGTCGATGTTATTCACAACATCCGTGTTGTGCAATTCGAAATAACCGGGGTAACTGCTTCTCTCCGGCACGATTGGCCCGTTCGAATTTGAAAAGCCTCTGCAAAACTCTACGTCACCGCAGAGACGTTTCTTCTTCTGTGGTTTTTAAGGGCGGTTTGCGAACCAATTTATTGGTTTATTATCGCCACCTATTGTGCTGGAGTGTGAAGATCACCACCCTCTAAATATACCCCAATCCAGTGTCCTAGATTAAGGTAGACAATTCCCTTAATAAATCCCTATTCCCTTCTCCTAGACCCAGTATACCCGCCAAACCCCCCCCCCCCTCCACCTCTTCCTCGATCATCCTAGAAAACAAAATTTCCCTTTCTACATATTTAAAAAAAAAAAATTTACAAAATAATATTACATATGCCACTGTCTCAAAACTCTAAGCATTCATCACAAAGTCCATTCAGATGCTTCCCAATCATAAATAACTTTGTGTTAGTAGAGGTGTGTCCTCCGGTACAGTAGATTGCAAAGACACCATTCTGATAGAATACATTTTTTATTGTGTAAAAAGCTTGCATTGCATAAATAAATACGTTAACAAATATAAGTTATAATTAATAAATAAATAAACAAAAACTATTATGCAGATCAAATTGTCATTTATATAGGCAACCAACGATATATAAGTCTCTAGTCATTATCTGCAGTGGCGATTAGTAAACCACTTTCTATTTAACCATTAAGCATATGTTGCTAACAAAAAATCGGCACAATTGCTCCACCTT
Organism: Galaxias olidus; assembly: GCA_026901105.3. NCBI lineage: Eukaryota > Metazoa > Chordata > Actinopteri > Galaxiiformes > Galaxiidae > Galaxias > Galaxias olidus. The sequence continues at coordinate 132,900 of JAPMUY010000553.1, read as the reverse complement.
GTGATGGAGTCAATACACCCACTGCTTAAACACTTGTACTTGGTACATACTTAAGGAAGGTAAGAAATGCCTGGAGTAAACCCCACTAATTACTTTCTAAATAATGTAATACTTGATGTGGCAGACACAGGGGTTCCAGCCCCCTACTGCCACCACCCCTAACCCACAGGGCTAAGGCTGTGCTCGGCCGGCTGGGTCTAGAGCTCGCTGTGGATGGTGAAGGTCTGGTTGCACTTGGGAGCGTTTTCTTCGCGCATGAACACTGGGGTGTTTTCCTGCGTGGCGGTGCTGATGAACCAACCCTTGCACGTAGCCGACATCATGGTGCTACGGTCAATCCCCGTGTCGTGGCGATAGAACAGGAAGCGCTCCAACTCGCTTCCTGCCTTGATGTTCTTCAGCAGCGTCTTGTTCTCCACTTTCTGCAAAACATGTCAGATACCAAGGTCAAAGGTCAGTAATACAACCAATCAGAAGGCACCTAGTCAGCTATGCTCAGCCCTTTATGTTTCTGTGTGTGTGTGTGTGTGTGAGAGAGAGAGAGATGATACTTTGTGCATTACCTCCAAGGTGAGGGTGGGCTTGTCCTCCTGTTTGGAACAGGCCATGTAGAAGTTGGTGCCCTTGATCCCCAGTGCCACCGGTCTGCCTTGCTGGACGGTAGGTTTGGGGTTAACGTAGAGAGACATCCTCAGGTGCACTGGAGACAGACAAACACCACAACAAGGTCAACTAACAATAGTAATAAAAGCACAGCAGGCATCAACGGCCTGCCCAGAAGACCTATCAGTCCCAGTTCAGAGCCTGAACCATGCTGGACAGTGCCACCAGAGACACCTGTAGCACTGTATCTTAAATTGTTAGTATGGATGTTGTATTATAGGTAAATATAACTATGCACTATTATAGCATGCACTCTTGTATAATGTGTTGAAGTAGTTTGTTGCCTAATAATATGGCTGCAGAGGCCAGGTCTTAGAGAATGAAATAGTTTGGTTTGATCTGAGAGCGTGTTATCTGGGGGTGTTGTTCTTATTCTTCTTCTTGTTAGTGGTGATGCTGAGGGTCGTTGTTGTTGATGTTATTGTTGTTAGTGGTGATGCTGAGGGTTGTTGTTGTTGTTGTTAGTGGTGATGCTGAGGGTCGTTGTTGTTGTTGTTAGTGGTGATGCTGTGGGTTGTTGTTGTTGTTGTTGTTAGTGGTGATGCTGAGGGTTGTTGTTGTTGTTGTTGTTGTTAGTGGTGATGCTGAGGGTTGTTGTTGTTGTTAGTGGTGATGCTGAGGGTCGTTGTTGTTGTTGTTAGTGGTGATGCTGAGGGTTGTTGTTGTTGATGTTATTGTTGTTAGTGGTGATGCTGAGGGTTGTTGTTGTTGTTGTTAGTGGTGATGCTGAGGGTCGTTGTTGTTGATGTTATTGTTGTTAGTGGTGATGCTGAGGGTCGTTGTTGTTGTTGTTGTTAGTGGTGATGCTGAGGGTTGTTGTTGATGTTGTTGTTGTTAGTGATATACCTTTGCGGTTGCTGCTCCCTGTTTGCAGTCTCACGGCATGCAGCTCCATGGCCTCAGACACGTACACCCAGGACCGCTCAGAGTCCGTCACAGTGCAGCTCTGCTCTTCCACCAAACTGAAGTCAGGCACCAGTTTCTCTGCTGAAGGTACAATGCGGTGGCTGTGTTCCTCCAATACAAAATGTTCTGTAGAAAAGGAGATACCCGGTTAGATTAGAATTATTATTCACAATGCAGAAACTCTGCCAACTGTGATTGAGAGAGAGGCCATGCTGAAACCACAGCGTAGAGTGAGTCAGTCAGTCACACGTTTGTAAATTAATTTGAGATACCTTTCCACGCCTTTGTTTGATCGACTGATTGATCATTTGTCAGACTGCCTAACGACCATCGACTAAAGCTCACCATCACATACTGTCACCAAGGCCCTGGTTAAGGTTACTTTCAAGCAGACGTGAACCATGCCTCAGAACTGGGCCTATCAAAACCGACCTATCAGAACTGGGCCTATCAAAACCGACCTATCAAAACCGACCTATCAGAACTGGGACTATCAAAACCGGCCTATCAGAACCAGAAAAAAATAAATAAGGGTTGTATTTTACCTCCATCCTCAAACATTGCATTGTTGCTGCAGTTATGCAGCGCGCACACTGACACTATCGGATGTATTTTTTTGATTACTGGATTAAAATTGACGGAGGCAGTAACGGTATAATGTTATAATAAATGTATAATACATGGAAAATATAATAGTCTTTATTTGCGATGGTAGTTTTTAGCACTAAGTCAAGTTTAGTCTGTTTATTGAATTATTAATCAGATACATTATTTATTTCATCTGAGGATTATAGGGCCTTCACTGAATACCTTGAAGGCCTGGATGGTTTGCTTTCAAGGCTACAGTACTTTAAAATGTGGTCACATGAATTGTATACATAGTTTAATCACCAGGACCTTAACTAAAGAAAGTAATAGTAATAATAATAATAATAATAATAATAATAGTAATAATAATAATAGTAATAATAATAATAGTAATAGTAATAATAATGATAATAGTAATAATAATAGTAATAATAATAATAATAGTAATAATAATAATAATATTAATGATAATAGTAATAATAATAGCAATAATAATAGTAATAATAATAATAATAATAATAATAATAATAATATTTACCTTCCACCGCGCTCTCCAGCATCAGAGACAGCAGGTCCTCATCTTTGAACTCGCTACTCATGGTCACCTTGGAGTCACCTTTGAACCTTTCCATGGCGATGACCAGGTTGACGATTCGCCGCAGGGTGATAGGGTGACGGGAGACCTCCATGTCCAGACCGTGAGGAAGGCCCGCGCTCCACAGCTCACTGTCACCAACGTGCTGCCAGACAAACCATGGTTACATGGTTAAACAGACACAAGAAACCACAAAACTGCTCTCTTTCCGAGAATATACGGTTTAATACAGTATTTGAAGCTACTTGTTTAACATACACTTATATACAGTATTTGAAGCTACTTGGTGAAAATACAGTTATATACAGTATTTGAACCTACATGTTGAACATACAGTTAGTGGATAGTATTGAAAGCTACATTTTGAATAACTGTTATATACAGTATTTGAAGCTACTTGTTGAATATACAGTTAGTGGACAGTATGTGAAGCTACATGTTGAATATACAGTTAGTGGACAGTAATGAAAGCTACTTCTTCGAGTTGCTTACCTTTTGAAGACAGCATCTAGATTGAACTTCCATTTTGTGTAAGTGGTCTGAAAGTCTGAAACAAAAACAAACAGTGATGCATATTTTATCATACTTTATAAAATAATACTTATTATTTTATTATTACAACAATTATCACAATGTATATTGTATTAACAAATAAACAGAAATAAACATGTTCCCTTATATAAACACACATTTTAATTAATAATACAACACGTTTTACCTGCGAGTGCTCCTGAGGTATTGCTGCTGCTGCTGCTGCTGCTGTATCTTATGGCCAAAAGCTTTGTTCTGTCTCACTGCGGAGCCGCGGAGCTTATGTATGCTATAGTCTGAAAGGGGAATTTCCCGCCGGGAGGAAGTGTCGACTTCAGGGCTGAGGACCAGTTCGGCTACCCCACTATTGTCCAATGCTTGTGATGTTGAAACTATGGGGTGGGGCTATAGGCATATCTCTTACCGGGTGGCAGAGATTGTCGCAACAATGGGCTATGGGTTCCCACACCCACCTGAAACTCTTCCGTCTGCTTGATACTCCTGATATGATCGGTGTGTTTTATTACATATGTCCACAAACATTTTAATGTTCTATTCCAAAAAAAAAAAAAATTCAGAACTAAAACGCAATAATTAAATCCGCATAGTACCACATCAAAAACATAGCAAGACTCAGAGGACTCATGCCACTACAAGACTTAGAAAAACGTATTCAAGTATTTAAGTAGGCTGGACAATTGTTATGATCTTCACTCAGATATTCCCCAAGAAGCAGTTTGACGATTGCAGCTCCAAAACGCTGCTTGCTAGAATTTTAACAAAGATTTAAAAAAAATTATTACACCAATTCTCAGATCACTTCACCGGCTCCCTCTGTGTTACAGAATTTGTTTAAAAATACTGTAAATCACCTGTAAGTCACTAAATAATTTGACTGACATGCTAATATAAAATCAACCTTCTAGACTCCTGGTTATGTGGAACCGGTCCTGTGTCCTGAGTTAACCCTAAAAAAGGTGAAGCTTTACAAGACAGAGTCAACTTCCAAAAGATTTAAAAGCATGTGAATCAAGAAATATTACTCAAACCTGATTTTAAACAATACAGTGATTCGGGGAATAAATACAATGTACAAATCATGGCATTGGGATATACATCAATTCATTAAGCCATTGTTAAATTAATACTTTAAAGATTATTAAAATGCTGAGTACCTTATATTATAGTGGTAATTATATATGGAAAAGCACATTCAAATGTGTCAACTCGGATGACATTACGCAATGTAATGAACGAGCATGTTTCCACTTTATCGGATGTCAGATCTTTGAGTAACAACTATCCTCTGTGAGACACTGAAAACGTGCAGATCGCGTTAGTGATGACATACGTTCGTGACCACAGAGTTTTTCCTCAAGAGATTCTCTCGCAGGAGTGTTTGAACAAGCTTTAATGCACTTCATTAAAAGGACAAAAGGTCAGACTATACGGACAGAAAGTTAAGGCCTTCTTTTTCCTTAAGGTATAAGGTAAAAATACCAAATAAGCAACACCATCTATCCCATAACAAAGACCTTAGCACTCCCACTGCAAGGCTATTGGAGATTTAGAGTTTGTAATCATGCTGGTTTTTATAGTTGTCCTCGCATTTATTTTTGCCAGGAAGTCAGTGTGGAATACTAATAATATATTTAATTTATAGGCGCCTTGACGCTCAAGGTCACCATCCAAGATAGCTCTAATAGGCGTACAATATACAATTTAGGATGCAATGAACATAGGACAGACACAATGACACTATAACTACTACAGTCAACAACCAATCTCTATAACTGTGTTTCGCCAGCGACGTGTCATGTCCGATAGCGGTCAATATGCAGTGTCGGTCAGTTGTAAACGTGTAATAAAATGTGTTTTAGTCTATAGAGCAATTATCCATGACAATGTGCCTTCTGTTATGTATCAATTTGGAACGAAATTTAGCAAATTTCAATAAGTGTTTTGTAGTAAACAGTTGTCAAGAGAAGAGATTAATAGTTTTGGGGGTCATATAAATCCTCCATGCACTACACTAAGTATACGTAAGATAGTGTCATCAAACACTTCACAATGGAAAGTGGACAAGAAAAATAAACAGAATAAAGTATCAGCAGCCTACTGTGGCCTCGCACTTTATAAAATATCCAGGAAATATTCAAACACACAAAACCAGAGGGAAAGTGACTATTAGGGCTATGTAGGTTCCGTTGACTGTGTTTGACACGAGATGAACAAACAACAGATTTCCCCATAAACGCTTTTCAGGTCAAAAAAACCTATTAAATTTTTTATTTATTTTACTATTTCCTTATTTGGCAAATCCGGGATTTCATGGCGAGACTGGGGAAGAAACTACTCCTCACCGAGATAACACCTGCTACGCTTCCGACGGTAGCGGTTTGGTTGCGTAACAAGGGAGCCGCTGAGATAATTACACTTCTCCCTTTCTCTCTTTGAATACAACGTCAACAACAGGACATGACACCATGCACCGAAAAAAACATGCCGATGAGGTTCATTCCTATAGCAGACAGAAAGGCTGTCACAAAAAGACGTCCATTTTAGGAAATGTTCTTAATTAACCTCTTGTTGTGACAGCCGTTCTAGGCTTGAACCAGATCATTGCAAAACAAATATCCTGGTGATGAATCTATGAAGATTTGTTTTAATTAAAGATGTAAACGTTTTGAAGTTGAAAAACAATTGAAAGTAGTAGGGATTATGTATGGACCCAAAACATATTCATGGGTTTAAAGGTGGCCTGGCCTGTCCGTCGTGCTTTTCCACAGCTGTGAGGAGGCTCTTATATCAATACCGGATAGGCCCCAAAATTGCCAGTGATGTAACAGCATGTGGAAAGTGGTATAAAATTTCCCAAGACTAGACTTGACACGCTATACATACTTCTCCATTTCAACTCGTTCACCTCAACATTATTCTCAGACTGCTGGTTATGCAACTTCGTGTTGATGAACTTCAAGATGAACACGGAAGATACAGAACAAAATAACGAAATATGTTTGTGACACGTTTGTCTTGATAGAAAAAAATAAAGGCATATTGATCCATTTGGAAAAATTATCCCAAGTTTATTCGGCATCTCCGTAATTTACAAAACTTAAGACTGTAATTATAAAACAATATGTACACATAATTCTGTAGTTTAAACAGAGAATGCTATTGTTCCCCTATCCGGGAACCATTGACAGACCTGCTTTAAATAACAATAACAGTAGTTATACCACTACACTAGCACTGACACCGTTTTCACAGGAACACTTTTCCCCAAAGACTGGGCGAACACACACTGCAGTAAAACGACGAGGCATCTTTCGCAACAACTGAATGAAACCGTAATTTCTTCGGCAGAGCCAAAACAATAGCCCACAAGGAACAAACAAGTATAACATTTGAAAAATCCTTCCCATGTACATCGTTGTGGATGAAATTACATGTAAAATAAAATATTCTATTCCAAAAATAAAGCATAATCTGTTTTCTTTGTAAAATATATGGGAACTATATGAGGGGCAATCAAGATGAAAATAAAAACTAAGGCATTCTAATTGACAGAAATGTTCTACAATCAAGGCAGATAACTATACTGATCTTATAATATTATATCCTCCTATAACACATATTCTCTCTTTAAACGTGCAAGATGAAACACATTACAAACATGTATTAAGTTGGCCAAATATATAAACAGTTCACTTTGTGTTCAGACCGATCTAAAAAGGGGGCAACTACTGAGATGGCATATTAAGTTCCTCTTAGGCACGTCTGCGGTTATTACATTACCGGACGCAGACAGTTGTCGTCATGACACACACGACCTAGTACGGGCATTGTAGTAAAGTGGTCTGACTGAGAGAAAGCACTCCAGTCTCCCCCTGGACAATACAGGGCACACACCGCAACGTCACGGATGGGATATTGGGTCATACGGATGCACTGGAGATTTTCCACAAGGCGGTGCGTGCGCTCCGCTATAAGGCGGTGGGAGGGTCACGCGAGTGCCGGATGTACCGCGCGTTTTACTTTCTTTCATTGAGCATTTTCGTAACTTGTATTTTAGGTAAAAAAAGAAAGAAAGAAAGAAAGCTCTGCCTGTTTGGGTGAAATAACTGATCGAAAGAGTTTTATTTCTTGGCACCATATGTTTAGATTGACACAAAAATAAATCCAAGACGATTGCACAACATATTGAATTCTTCATGACATTATCCGCACAATGAACCCGCGCTATAGTTTAACAAATCAATCATTACAAATGCCTCAAAACATTCTATAAAATGAATCCTTCCAAACTATGCATAAAAAGAATAAGACATATTAATCATTCTTTCAAGAAACTGCTTCCCACCCAGGCTTTATAGGAGTCCATTGTTGCTAACATGATAAAAAATATTAATGAGTGCCCCCCCCCCCCCACCCCCCCCCCCCCCCCCCCACCCAACGGAGAGCAGATAGTCTTGTCCGCCAACTGCAGCACTGAGAAGAAGCTTCCGGATGAGGGTGAGGTGATAGAGAGGGAGAGCTACTCACTACATACACCTTACACTTTCTGTATATAAATAGATTTGATTTGGTCAAGGGAATCTCTTGAATGTGGAG
>JAPMUY010000553.1:110000-120000 GCA_026901105.3 Galaxias olidus | reverse complement strand
ATACAGAGATGGAGGTACAGACACAGAGAGAAAGAGAGAGAGACACACTGAGACAGTCATAGACCGATAGTGTAAGCGTGAGAGAGGAGGGACAATGATGAAGGGAGAGAGAGAGAGAGAGTGTGTGTGTGTGTGTGTGTGTGTGTGTGTGGTACAGATGGAGACAGAGAGAGTAGTGATTGGAAGGGAGGGATGGTTTGCTGTGTAGGTGTGACAGCATGTAAATGCTTGTGTATCTGGAAGGACATGCTGCATATTGAGCTTCACATTAACATGGGCTTGACTTCCCGCTGCTGGCCCATGTTTCCCTGTGGAGGAAATAATGATCTTTGGGACCGGTGGGACCCCTTCTGGTGAAACAGCGTATGTACAGTCTGGCACACTCAGTCAGCCAGTTGTAAACTGTTTTCAAAAGAGCACTAGAAGCTACAAAGATGACCAATCAGCGTTTGCCTGTGTGTGTGTGTGTGTGTGTGTGCAGCACTTACAATACTGTCTTAAAGTTTGCATATAACCCTGTCATGGCAACAACGTTTAACCTTGTTCAACATTGAACAAAACCATTAGGAAATGGTTAATGGTTAACTAGATAATGTTAATAGTAGGTATATGCCGAGCCTATTGTTTTAAACACTAATATATCTTAGCGCTGCCACTTCTGATCTTTTTTTTGTTAAAAAGCCTGACGTCGTTGATGCAGTTTGCCGTTCTGCCATTTAGCCACTAGATGGCAGTAACATACAACCAGATGACAGTTCCATGTTAATGACTGGATCAGGTTAAGAGGACTCTGGTGAAACAAACCCAGCACACCCGTCGTCAATATCACAGCTCTCTGTAACTTGAAATAATAAAAACACACAGAGAAAAAGTAATCACTCCATCAAAAATGTATTCATCCTGGCGTTGGAGAGGAGGAGCAGGGAAGAGGAGGAGTAGGGAGGGAGGAGGAAGAGGAGGGCGGAGGGAGAGCTCACCTAACGTGGGGGCGCTCAGCGCCATTACACCATAGTAGGAGAACGGACCCGTCTCAAACTTCATGTTCTCGTTTCCTGCCTCCACCTCCACACGACCCTGAGAGACGGACAAAATGGCCGCCGGGTTAGCAAACAACAACAACCTATTATGCTCATCAGACATGTGACTGTGCACACCAGACACTTAGTGAACAGTATCAAGATAGATATGCCTTTATCCATCCAGAGGGAAATGTACAGTATGCATACAAACAAACACTGGAACACTTAACACTACACACACTGCCAACCAGCGTAGTCTCCAAACAACAGACACAGGAACATTTAACACTAGACACACTGCCAACCAGCTTAGTCTCCAAACTAGGAGAGTGGGAATGGGTCATTCATCCTAAAGAACCCACAGTAACACATGCTAACAGTGGCTAACACACGCTAAGAGTGGCTAACACACACTAACACATGCTAACAGTGGCTAACACACACTAATAGTGGATAACACAGTAACACACGATAACACTGGCTAACACACACCACAGACAAACACACACATGCACACACACACACACAAACAGACAAGTACATACACACACAAACACAGACACACAAGTACATACACACAGTCCTCCACCTGCCCATTGTTCAGAGGGGTGACCTTTACACTTCAACACCATGGGAGGGACACACACACACGCACACACACACACACACACACACACAGAAGGAGAGAGGGAGGAAAACAGTTGAATAGAAAGAGAGGAAAGGACAGAGCGGGGGGGGGGGGGGGGGGGTAGAGAGGGACAGGGAGAGAACAGAAAAGTGAAGCTGCTATAGATTCTGGTCTGACCTGTTTTTCAACTCAACATTAACTTTCCAAGTGAAATACACATGACCCTCACACACACGCCCAACACGCACTCACCCCTCACACACCCCTCACACACACTCACCCCTCACACACACGCCCAACACACACACACACACCCCTCACACACACAAATATACACCCCACACACACACATGAACCCCACACACACACGCCCAACACACACACCCCTCAAACACACGCCCCTCACACACACGTCCCTCACACACACTCACCCCTCACACACACACAAAGATACACCCCACACACACACATGAACCCCACACAGACACACGCCCAACACACACACCCCTCACACACACACACACACACACACACACACACACACACCTGTCTCACACACACTCCACCCTGTCTCACCAAAGCCCCAGCCCATTCCAGTCCCTGGGTCCCAATACATACATCACAATACATACCTCTCAGAACATACTGGGTTAAAGGTTAACTTGTGGGGGGGGGGGGGGGGGGGGGTGTATGTCTCAGGTGAGTGTGTGTGTGTGTGTGTCTGCGGGGTGTAATGGTGGCCGCTGCGTAACAGTCTCTGCTGGCGGTTAGTGAATAACTTATAACCCTGGAAGATAAACATCCACACCTACAGAGTCATTGTGTGTGTGTGTGTGTGTGTGTGTGTGTGTGTGTGTGTGTGTGTGTGTGTGTGCGTTCATCAATCATGAATAAGAGCTCTGCTTTGTTGACAAGTTGTGTGTGTGTGTGTGTGTGTGCGCACACACACACACACAGTCCTTCCTATGTGCCGCTCCAGGTTGGACTGGTTCTGGTGTTCACCACTAATCATTGGTTTAACCACATTCTGATTGTCACTCAGGACCGGTCCTGGCAGCGGGTAATTTTGGCGCCCTAGGCCAGATTTTCAGAAAAACTTAACGGGTCTATCAAAGGCTTGTGTTTGAGCTTTAGCAACATGGTTAGTGCTTTTTTGGTCTTTGCAGTAAAAGTGAAACACCCTGAATAAAGTCTGTAGACTACAGTAGAGTTTAACACCCTGGTCTGTAGACTACAGTAGAGTTTAACACCCTGGTCTGTAGACTAGAGTAGAGTTTAACACCCTGGTCTGTAGACTACAGTAGAGTTTAACACCCTGGTCGGTAGACTACAGTAGAGTTTAACACCCTGGTCTGTAGACTACAGTAGAGTTTAACACCCCGGTCTGTAGACTAGAGTAGAGTTTAACACCCTGGTCTGTAGACTACAGTAGAGTTTAACACCCTGGTCTGTAGACCAGAGTAGAGTTTAACACCCTGGTCTGTAGACTACAGTAGAGTTTAACACCCTGGTCTGTAGACTACAGTAGAGTTTAACACCCTGGTCGGTAGACTACAGAGTATCATTAGGAGCCAAGAGCTAACTTTAGGAGAAGGTCATCTTTTTTTCTCTCTCACCCCCCCCCCCCCCTCTCTCTCTACCTTATCACTCTATCTCTCTCCTCATACCCCCCCTCTCTCTCTCTCTCTCTCCGTTCCGCTCTCTGTCATTAGCAAACTGCTTCAGTTTAAAAACAAACAAACATGGAGTGTAAACAGGTAACCCCCGGCAGAGCTCTATGGATCGGTCCACCTGTGGGGTCCTCCATATCCTGCCTCCCACTGGGAGCAGACCATCTGGAGGGGAGGGGGGATTAGTGTCTAGATAATGACTGTTTTGGGGACAGCAGTCAACATAAGCCCCATGGGAAAGCAGAGACGGAAGGTGTGTGTGTGTGTGTGTGCTTGTTTTATAATGTCACACACACGCACACACACAAGGTTACACACAAGGTTACACACACACACACACACACACGTTACATATGATGGATCAATTTCCAAAGAGCAGCACCTGGGAGTAGAAACTGTTAGTCTCTACCTCCACCTAGCTCTATCTCTCTCTCTCTACCTCCACCTAGCTCTATCTCTCTCTCTACCTCCACCTAGCTCTATCTCTCTCTCTCTACCTCCACCTAGCTCTATCTCTCTCTCTCTACCTCCACCTAGCTCTATCTCTCTCTCTCTACCTCCACCTAGCTCTATCTCTCTCTCTCTACCTCCACCTAGCTCTATCTCTCTCTCTACCTCCACCTAGCTCTATCTCTCTCTCTCTCTCTACCTCCACCTAGCTCTATCTCTCTCTCTCTACCTGCAGGATGAGGACAAAGTAGTTTTCTCCCCTCTCTCTCCCCCCCTCTCTCCCTCTCCTTTACCTGCAGGATGAGGACAAAGTAGTCTCTCTCTCTCTCTCTCTCTCCCCCTCTCCCCCCCTCTCTCCCTCCCTCCTTTACCTGCTGGATGAGGACAAAGTAGTCTCTCTCTCTCTCTCTCCCCCTCTCCCTCCCTCCTTTACCTGCAGGATGAGGACAAAGTAGTCTCTCTCTCTCTCCCCCTCTCCCTCCCTCTCTCTCTCCCTCCCTCCTTTACCTGCAGGATGACAAAGTAGTCTCTCTCTCTCTCTCTCCCCCTCTCCCCCCCTCTCTCCCTCCCTCCTTTACCTGCAGGATGAGGACAAAGTAGTCTCTCTCTCTCTCCCCCTCTCCCTCCCTCTCTCCCTCCCTCCTTTACCTGCAGGATGAGGACAAAGTAGTCTCTCTCTCTCTCCCCCTCTCCCTCCCTCCGTTACCTGCAGGATGAGGACAAAGTAGTCTCTCTCTCTCTCTCTCCCTCCTCTCCCCTCCCTCTCCCCTCCCTCCTTTACCTGCAGGATGAGGACAAAGTAGTCGACGGCCTTGCCTCGCTGGTAGACGTAGTGTTGGGGACAGCGCTTGTCACTGTCGTTGAACTTGATTTCCTGGATCACGTCGGCATGGCGAAGGATTCGCAGCAGAACTTTGTCCGAGATCTGGGCCGGACTGAACAAACTGACCTCTGGAGAGAAACACAGGGTGGACTGTTAGGACAGAGAGAGAGAGAGAGGGGGGGGGGGAGAGAGAGAGAGAGGGGGGGGGAGAGAGAGAGAGAGGGAGAGAGAGAGAGAGAGAGAGAGGAGGGGGGAGAGATAGAGAGAGGGGAGGGGGGAGAGAGAGAGAGAGAGGGGAGGTGGGAGATAGAGAGAGAGGGGAGGGGGGAGAGATAGAGAGAGAGGAGGGGGGAGAGATAGCGAGAGAGAGAGAGAGAGAGAGAGAGAGGGGAGAGATAGAGAGAGAGGGAGGGGGAGAGAGAGAGAGAGAGGAGGTGGGAGATAGAGAGAGAGGGGAGGGGGAGAGAGAGAGAGAGAGGGGGAGAGATAGCGAGAGAGAGAGAGAGAGAGGAGGGGGAGAGATAGAGAGAGAGAGAGAGGGGAGGGGGGAGATAGAGAGAGGGAGAGAGAGAGGAGGGGGGAGAGAGAGATAGAGAGAGAGGAGGGGGGAGAGATAGAGAGAGAGGAGGGGGGAGAGATAGAGAGAGAGAGAGAGAGAGAGAGGAGGGGGGAGAGAGGAGGGGGAGAGAGAGGGAGAGAGGAGGGGGGCGAGAGAGGGAGAGAGGGGGGGAGGGGAGCGAGAGAGGGAGAGAGAGAGAGGGGGGGGGAGCGAGAGAGAGGGAGAGAGAGAGGGAGAGAGAGATAAAGAGAGAGAGGGGGGAGAGAGAGAGGAGAGAGAGGGGGGGGAGAGAGAGAGAGAAGAGAGAGAGCGAGAGAGAGAGAAAGAGAGAGAGGGGGAGAGAGAGAAAGAGAGAGAGAGAGAGAGAAAGAGAGGAGGGGGAGAGAGAGAGAGAGAGAGAGAGAGAGAGGAGGGGGAGAGAGAGAGATGAGGGGAGAGGGAGGGGGAGAGAGAGAGGAGGGGGGAGAGAGAGAGAGAGAGGGACAGATAAAGAGAGGGAGAGAGGGAGGGAGATATAGATATAGCGTGTGTATTTTACACTCTGTGGTGGGTAGAACCACAGTCCCTCCCCGCTGGTCACTGTGTAACGTGATATACAGATATATAGATATATAGATACAGATATATAGATATACAGATATACATATAGATATATAGATACAGATATATAGATATATATATATACATATATATATATAGATATACAGATATATAGATACAGATATATAGATACAGATATATAGATATATAGATATATAGATACATATATAGATATAGATATATAGATATATAGATACAGATATATAGATATAGATATATATATCTATATAGATATATAGATATAGATATATAGATATATAGATATACAGATATAGATATATAGATATAGATATATATAGATATATATAGATACAGATATATATACAGATATATAGATACAGATATATAGATATATAGATATACAGATATCAGATATATAGATATAGATATATAGATATATAGATACAGATATATAGATACATATATATATATATATCAGATATATATATATATATATATACATATATATAGATATAGATATATAGATATAGATACATAGATATATATAGACATAGATACATAGATATATAGATACAGATATAGATACATAGATATATAGATACAGATATATAGATATACAGATATATAGATATAGATAGATAAATAGACATAGATATAGATATATAGTTATAGTTATAGATACATAGATATAGATATAGACACATAGATATATAGATATAGATACCACAGTCCCTCCCCGCTGGTCACTGTGTAACGTCTGAGCACTGAGCAATCTTCAAGTGTCGAGGAGAACTCATATAGATTGAGGGTTTTGTGTTTGATGTGTGAACATATGATCGGCGTGTCTCTGTTCTAACCACAGCCTGGTTCAGGGTCAGCATGGTAAATACCAGCCTGGTTCAGGGTCAGCATGGTAAATACCAGCACAGGTTCAGGGTCAGCATGGTAAATACCAGCACTGGTTCAGGGTCAGCATGGTAAATACCAGCCTGGTTCAGGGTCAGCATGGTAAATACCAGCACAGGTTCAGGGTCAGCATGGTAAATACCAGCACTGGTTCAGGGTCAGCATGGTAAATACCAGCACTGGTTCAGGGTCAGCATGGTAAATACCAGCCTGGTTCAGGGTCAGCATGGTAAATACCAGCACAGGTTCAGGGTCAGCATGGTAAATACCAGCACTGGTTCAGGGTCAGCATGGTAAATACCAGCACAGGTTCAGGGTCAGCATGGTAAATACCAGCACAGGTTCAGGGTCAGCATGGTAAATACCAGCACTGGTTCAGGGTCAGCATGGTAAATACCAGCCTGGTTCAGGGTCAGCATGGTAAATACCAGCCTGGTTCAGGGTCAGCATGGTAAATACCAGCACAGGTTCAGGGTCAGGGTAAATACCAGCACAGGGCGCAGCTGTTTGACTATGGGGTTAGGGGCAGAGATAGGGGTGTGTGTGCGTGTGTGTTTGTGTGCTTGAATTGTATGTGCATGGTATGTGAATGTGCGTGGGGTGTGTGTATGTATATTGTGCGGCCGTCCGTACCTGTTGCCAGGAAACGATGAGCGGCCAATAACAGCTGAGGAGAGATCTTGACTTTTGATTCGCTCTCGTGTTTGAAGGCGGAGAAATCTCTCTTGTTCTTATTGGGCGCCACTTTTTTCCTGTTCCTGTTGTCGGCTAAAAAGAAACACAAACATTAAAACACTACTTCAGTTAAAAACACAAACATTAAAACACTACTTCAGTTAAAAACACAAACATTAAAACACTGCTTCAGTTAAAAACACAAACGTTATAAATCTGTTTTAATTAAGAACAAAACATTATAAATCTATTTTAATTAAGAACAAAACATTATAAATCTATTTCAGCTAAGAACAAAACATCACACATCTACGTCTTCAGTTAGAACACAACGTTACAACATTACTACTGGGCTTGTACCCTGTCAAACAGAGGTTCAGGGGTGTTTACTTTGTACCCTGTCAGACAGAGGTTCAGGGGTGTTTACTTTGTACCCTGTCAGACAGAGGTTCAGGGTGTGTTTAGTTTGTACCCTGTCAGACAGAGGTTCAGGGTGTGTTTAGTTTGTACCCTGTCAGACAGAGGTTCAGGGTGTGTTTAGTTTGTACCCTGTCAGACAGAGGTTCAGGGTGTGTTTAGTTTGTACCCTGTCAGACAGAGGTTCAGGGTGTGTTTAGTTTGTACCCTGTCAGACAGAGGTTCAGGGGTGTTTACTTTGTACCCTGTCAGACAGAGGTTCAGGGTGTGTTTAGTTTGTACCCTGTCAGACAGAGGTTCAAGGTGTGTTTACTTTGTACCCTGTCAGACAGAGGTTCAGGGTGTGTTTAGTTTGTACCCTGTCAGACAGAGGTTCAGGGTGTGTTTAGTTTGTACCCTGTCAGACAGAGGTTCAGGGTGTGTTTAGTTTGTACCCTGTCAGACAGAGGTTCAGGGTGTGTTTAGTTTGTACCCTGTCAGACAGAGGTTCAGGGTGTGTTTAGTTTGTACCCTGTCAGACAGAGGTTCAGGGTGTGTTTAGTTTGTACCCTGTCAGACAGAGGTTCAGGGTGTGTTTAGTTTGTACATCCTCTCTACATAACATAACCCAAGTAAGCTGCATCATGATAGTAACTATAACTTATAGTAATAGAACCTACTACATGCATAACATCAGCTCATTAATATGATAATAGTTTGTTGTGTCCGTCTTAACATTTTAAAGTGACCACAGACAGTCTATATAATTATCAAAATAAGTTATAATGGTTACATATGAATGTTATAGTATTTAGTAGTATGGACTCACTGTAGAGGTCCGACTCATCGAGGATCTCTGATTTGATGATCTCTTCGATGACATCCTCTAAGGTGACCAATCCCAGCACCTCGTAGAAAGGATCTCCCTCCCCCTCATTGTTCACCTTCTGAACAATGGCCAGGTGAGACTTACCTGAAGGAGAGACACACCATAGAGTCAGATCACATAGAACCACAGACAGGCACATCGTAGAGTCAGATCACATAGAACCACAGACAGGCACACCATAGAGTCAGATCACATAGAACCACAGACAGGTACACCATAGAGTCAGATCACATAGAACCACAGACAGGTACACCATAGAGTCAGATCACATAGAACCACAGACAGGCACATCGTAGAGTCAGATCACATAGAACCACAGACAGGTACACCATAGAGTCAGATCACATAGAACCACAGACAGGTACATCGTAGAGTCAGACCACATAGAACCACAGACAGGTACACCATAGAGTCAGATCACATAGAACCACAGACAGGTACATCGTAGAGTCAGACCACATAGAACCACAGACAGGTACACCATAGAGTCAGATCACATAGAACCACAGACAGGCACACCATAGAGTCAGATCACATAGAACCACAGACAGGTACATCGTAGAGTCAGACCACATGGAACCACAGACAGGTACACCGTAGAGTCAGACCACATAGAACAGAGCCCTCCTCTCTACATAACGGACCCAGGCTGTTAGCATTCAAAGGGGACGAGAAGCCCACATTGTGTTCCAGAGTCTCATGGCTAATGGCGGCTCACAGAGCTAAGGGAATGATTTGTAAAGCACATCAACACATTAACTCAGGGACATAACTATGTGTTGCTAACAGCAGGCTAATCATTGTAAGGCCAGTGTGGTGATGGCTCACAGGTCCTGCACTGGAAATCTGTTCCTGGGTCGTTCATGTTGACCCTCTGAGCTCTCTGACCTTCGAACCCTAGAGAGCCTTCTGCTGCGAGGGTTAAAGTTCACACCACGGCAACGTGTGCAGCCCACTGGTTTGACTTTGACACACACTTTAAAAGACCCATAACACACACACACTCACTCACTCACTCACTCACTCACTCACACAGAAGAGCCCAGTCCCGACTGTACTTCAGTGACTTAGAGGAGAGGGGTTAGGGTTCTTTAGGCCAGGAGAGGCGGGGGGGGGTTAGGGTTAGGGTTAGGAGCAGAGCAGGTGGGCCTTGGTATGGGGTGGGGGGGGGGGGGGGGGGGTTAGGGTTAGGAGCAGAGGAGGAGGTCAGGAGGCCTGGTCATAACAGCGTGATGTTCAGGAGGCCTGGTCATAACAGCATGATGTTCAGGAGGCCTGGTCATAACAGGGTGATGTTCAGGAGGCCTGGTCATAACAGGGTGATGTTCAGGAGGCCTGGTCATAACAGCGTGATGTTCAGGAGGCCTGGTCATAACAGCATGATGTTCAGGAGGCCTGGTCATAACAGCGTGATGTTCAGGAGG
>JAPMUY010000553.1:97500-102500 GCA_026901105.3 Galaxias olidus | reverse complement strand
AACAGCGTTTCTTACACAACCTGCCCGTGTAGCTAACCCAGCACAGAGGTGCAACCTGCCCGTGTAGCTAACCCAGCACAGAGGTGCAACCTGCCCGTGTAGCTAACCCAGCACAGAGGTGCACCCTGCCCGTGTAGCTAACCCAGCACAGAGGTGCACCCTGCCCGTGTAGCTAACCCAGCACAGAGGTGCACCCTGCCCGTGTAGCTAACCCAGCACAGAGGTGCACCCTGCCCGTGTAGCTAACCCAGCACAAAGGTGCACCCTGCCCGTGTAGCTAACCCAGCACAAAGGTGCAACCTGCCCGTGTAGCTAACCCAGCACAGAGGTGCACCCTGCCCGTGTAGCTAACCCAGCACAAAGGTGCACCCTGCCCGTGTAGCTAACCCAGCACAAAGGTGCACCCTGCCCGTGTAGCTAACCCAGCACAAAGGTGCAACCTGCCCGTCTCTCTCTCTCACACTCACTCACACACACACACACACAGACTACACTCATTATCCATTGCAAAACACCTATTGAAACCTTCGACACTATCTGTGGGAAAAATGCCTAAGGATAACCCTTTAAACCCACACCCACACCCAGGTAGCCTTCAGCTGCCAGTAGGGCCAGGGTTGAGTAGACTGTGGGTGGGTGTCTAACGGAGGCCAGTCCCTGGGTTACCTGGGGGACATGTCAACCCATAGAAGAAAAACGAGTTAACGTCAATCATAACACAGTTCTAACCAGCATTACCACAGCATAACACACACACACACACACACACACACACACACACACACACACACACACACACACACACACACACACACACACACACACACACTGCAGTACCTTTCTTAAACTCCTCGAGCATGGAGTCCACACACAGACACACAGACACACACACACACACACACACACACACACACACAGCAGTACCTTTCTTAAACTCCTCGAGCATGGAGTCCAGCTTGGTGTCGTGGAAGACGAAGTGGACCGGGTGGAGGTAGAACTTGGTGATGGTCTTCAGCGTGGTGCAGTCATCCGGGTCCACGAAGGCCAGGTCTTTGACGTACAGGATGTCCACGATGTTGGACTTCTCGTCCTCGTACACAGGGATGCGGGTGTAGCCGCTCTCCATGATCTCAGACATGGTGTTGAAGTCCAGCACCGCGTCGCTGTTGATCATGAAACAGTCGGAGAGCGGCGTCATGACGTCCTCCACTGTTTTGGTGCGGAGCTCCAGAGCTCCCTGGATCATGTTCAGCTCCTCCTTCACCAGGTCGTTGTAGGGCTCCGTGACCTTTAGCATGCCCACCAGCTTCTCACGGTTATACACCGTGCCGATCTCCTGGCCCAGGATGCAGTCCAGCAGCTTACTGATTGGCCAGGACAGAGGGAAGGTTAGGAGCATGAACAACTTGGTCACCATGATGGTGTTGGCGCCGACGGCGAGCCCGTGGCGCGAGCACAATGCCTGGGGCACGATCTCACCAAATATGACGATACCGATAGTGGAGGCCACAACGGCACCGATGCCAGAGCCAATGAGGTCGTCCAGAAGAATGGTGAGGGTGGTGTTGACTAGAACGTTGCCCAGAAGCAAAGAGCACAGCAGGTAGTTACCTTTCCTCCGTATGGGCTCGATCTTAGCAGCATATCTCTTTTCCTTTTCCGTGCCGCAGCTCTGGACGATGCGGAGCTCCATCGGGTCCAGCGCCATGAGCCCAAGGTTCAAACCGCTAAACATGCCGGAGAGGACCAGCAGAAACGCGATCAGGATGATCTGGAACCACATAGGCAGAAGGGATGTCTTTTCCTCCACCACCCTAAGCCAGC
Organism: Galaxias olidus; assembly: GCA_026901105.3. Taxonomy (NCBI): domain Eukaryota; kingdom Metazoa; phylum Chordata; class Actinopteri; order Galaxiiformes; family Galaxiidae; genus Galaxias; species Galaxias olidus. The sequence goes on along the minus strand of JAPMUY010000553.1, from coordinate 100,676 downwards.
CGTCGTCCTCGCCAATTAAGTACCACTTACCATCCTGGCTATCCTTAACGCACAGACCATACATCTTGTCCAGCTCACTCTTGCGCAGCGGTTTGATTTTTAGACTGAGCACTCCCGAAGTGCCTTGGCCACTAACGTTCATGTTACTCTTAATAATTATATCTTTAGTCCTTTCGGCACAAGTCCTGTTAAAAGGGGTGCTGGCGGCGACGCTGTAGTCATCATCGCTGTCTTGTTCAATGAACTGAATGAGTGCCGTGGAATCGGGGACGATATGAAGTCCGTATACGCGGATAAGGATGTTGCTCTCCTCGGTTACCTGTATAACCCCGTCGTCGGTGGTCACAGCCGGCTTGTCGCTCCTCTGGAGCCGCATCCCGAAGATCCGGGTTCTACTACCTGCCTCGGGGACCCCAGTATTGGCTTGTCCACCTACTGTACACCATAAAAAAACAATTAAAGTTAGCGTATATCCCTGCCCACTCCACACTGTCGCCATGTTTGTTTCACTCTGCAAACTGCGAGCTGACGTCACTCACTGGTTTTGCACTGCCCGCCCGTCGTTAGCATAACTTTGACTCGCCACCAATCAACGACCGATACGTCAAGTAATAAGAGTGAGCGAGCCCCTTTTTTTTTTGATTTTTAAGGTGGTCCGAAGAGATGATGTTGTTAAGGTCGACAAAATGAACATTTATTCATCATGACGATGCCTGACGCGGAAAAAAACAGCATGCCAAGAGAGGGTTTATTGACATCGGTGAATAATTCAGAAAGTTCAGATTGTAAAGGTTCCTCAAATGCCAAGCCCCGTTAAAATAGCTTGCTATACTGTTTGTTGTCGGTTAACAACATCAAAACAAGGCTCCACGATAATATGTCCATGTGATAAAATAAATAATCATTATAACACATGATCCATTCATTGTTTTACACAATTTAATACTTTTGTCAAAGAATTTAAATTTGCGCCTTCGCGCGTTCGACCCCGCGCATGTCTTAGAGAGTGTAATTGTCTCTTCGTCCGTGACAGTGTCCCAGACCTTCGACTTCTCGGTGCTGATCTGTGCCGGTACTGCAGGGCCTTCCTGGAAACCCACTGTAGGACACGGGTCCCTGGATGGACCCCATGAACGGCGCAGTCAGCTTGTCAGCCAAAAGGCGTTTGGGTTCACCAAAAAAAAAACTTAGCTTTTCAGTCCAAACATTTTGCCAAAGCCAGAATGTTTATCTTTATATCAGAACTCTTGGTATCCACTCTAAACTCAAACTCAGAGTTCGTTCAGTCAGTCATGTTATTAGTGACACCATCAATAGTTTTATCTAACGCATTTATATATGCTTTTTTTTCTTTTTTACTGACAACTCATTTACGGAAAGATATGGAGTAAGCCTATTAGTAAGTTGACATACTTCAAACAATAGATAAATGCGTAAATATATTTTATAAAAAGTTGTGGTTACATTTTCCTTTGAATGAAGTTTAAGTGTCAACCTGAAGTTTAATCTTCTTAACTATAGTTGCAAATAGACAAAATAGACTTTAAACGATCTACTTACGCAAGAATCATTAGCCACTTCAGTGTTAGAGCGCCCTCTTGTGTTTTCGCCACAGCACAGACTTGAAAAAGCAGACGTAGTTTAAACTGAATGGATCTAATTCTGTTTATAAAAGCAAAGACGCACTTTTCTTGGTGTTCAGCAGTGCAGTATCTTTCTTTATTTCTTATTTCATAATACATACATCAGTTCCTCTCGGTGCAGGTAGCCTACTGTAGGGACACACGATAAATACTTGCATCTTAAAATACTGTGAACCAAATGGAGGTCCGACATATATCTTCAAGTTGATCATTAATGGCATATAGACTTTTTTCAGATCTCCGAGCTAGAAACATCTGCATAAATAAACAATTGTCCTCTCTCCAGAATTCTACTTATTCAAATACAATAGGAAAAGCTACATGCATATATATTATCACAGAAGACTATTTCCTGGAACGTATTATTTAAAGGATCTCATCTTTAGCATTGAGGTCATATTGAATAAACATAATTGACATAGACAAGGGTTTTCGGTACCATTCCTCCCACTTAACATACCAGGAAGGAGTAAAGAAAGCAGAGGCAACCAACATGATCAATCTAACTAAAAGTTGGTATTCTTACAATTTATATAAAAAAAAGATCAAGATGTATTTTAAAAAAACCCAACCAACAGATACATTCATTGTTAATCTTTAAAAAATACAGAATACTTAGATGCTATCAAAACAAGCAGGTGAGCATTGCCACACATCTTGGAAATCAATTTATAATTGACAAAACTTCAATAAAGTCAGCTTTCTTTCTTCTGAATGAATTATTGAACCCAATACACACTTGTAAGCAGCTCCAAAAGCTGAAGTGGTCAATGTGTGATGTGTGATGGTTAGGAAGGTCGTCCTCGTCTAGACAACAATCTGGCAACGAGTAGAACTGCATCCTGTAGTTTAAAACAGGTCTGAGTGACATCCTGTAGTTTAAAACAGGTCTGAGTGACATCCTGTAGTTTGAAACAGGTCTGAGTGACATCCTGTAGTTTATAATAGGTCTGAGTGACATCCTGTAGTTTATAATAGGTCTGAGTGACATCCTGTAGTTTATAATTGGTTTGAGTGACGTCCTGTAGTTTTAAATTGGTTTGAGTGACATCCTGTAGTTTATAATTGGTTTGAGTGATGTCCTGTCGTTTAAAAAAGGTCTCAGTGACGTCCTGTAGTTTATAAGACAAACAGACAGGAATGTGTGCATGTAAAAGGAATGCGTGCATGTAAAAGGAATGTGTGCATGTAAAAGGAATGTGTGCATGTAAAAGGAATGTGTGCATGTAAAAGGAATGTGTGCATGTAAAAGGAATGTGTGCATGTAAAAGGAATGTGTGCATGTAAAAGGAATGTGTGCATGTAAAAGGAATGTGTGCATGTAAAAGGAATGTGTGCATGTAAAAGGAATGCGTGTATGTAAAAGGAATGTGTGCATGTAAAAGGAATGTGTGCATGTAAAAGGAATGTGTGCATGTAAAAGGAATGCGTGTATGTAAAAGGAATGTGTGCATGTAAAAGGAATGTGTGCATGTAAAAGGAATGTGTGCATGTAAAAGGAATGTGTGCATGTAAAAGGAATGTGTGCATGTA